>JARHVA010000844.1:842500-865000 GCA_037957365.1 Torreya grandis
CAAGTTTGAAAAGAGGAGTGATATATATAACCACTAGTGTTTGCTTATGTCTAGTAATGATAGGGAAATTATTAAAGGTATCCAATGATTTAGATACATCTAAGTAGAAACAATGTATAGAAATATGATTATAAAGAAAATTCCACATGATAGATAACAAACAAGGGATATAGAACATCGAGTTGTGCATTAATGCATAGAAAACTTTGACTTGAATAATGACATTTCTAATATGTTTAACTTGATAAACTTGAAAATTATTCCATATGAGAGATATAAAGTAAAGGATAGAGATTATGAATTTTTGCATAAAGGCATTGAAAATTTTGACATGCAACATAACATTTCTAATGTGCTTGGCATGATAAACTTGAAAATTTTGCCATATGAGAGAAAGATAGTATGAAAAAGAAATATTGAAATCTTGTACAATTTTATTAATAAATTTTTTAATATCATACCTTATTATGAAACATAAGCATAAACTACAAAGTATGAATATTTTTACTAACATATGATAGACTTCATCATTCATGTACATGATAGGGCCTATTATGATTTCCTTATTATTTACAAAGAATGTAATAAATTTTTTTACATAAGTGAGAATCATTTTTGAAATTTGATTATGGATGTAAGGTGATACCTCAAGAATAAAATAGGTGCTAGTACATGAAACTAGGGATATAAAAGTGATAGTTTTGAAAAATACTATGAATTTTTGAAATTGAAGTTGAATTTCTTCTTTAAGTATGCAAGTAAAAATTCAGAAATTTATGTGAATGTATTGGAAAATAACTGGGAGCTAGTTAATGCAACTAAGGATTATTGAATGAATTTTTAAAATTAGTATGATAATTTTAAAATTTTGATATGAACTTACACAAAATTTGTATAATTTTTCTTTAAAAATTTAGGGAAAAAAAAAATAAAATTAGCAATATATTTTTCCTAGTGTTTGGAATGTTTTTGAATGCAAAAGGACCTAATACATACAAACTAGGGTTTTATAAAATATATGATAATTTTTCAATTACTTTGTTTATTTATGATTTTTAAATATATAAATAAATTAGGTAATTATGGTAAAAAATGAACAATAATTATCCCTAGGGTTTCTAGGGTTTTGTGCAAAAATTTAAAGTAAGTCAGGTTCACCAAATGTTTTATGTTTTAGGAAATTAGGTGTTTAATTTCTAAACAATAAATGGGTTTGTGAAATGTAAATTAGTGAATAACATGATTTAATTAACCTATTGATTTGTGTAATTAGATATTATTTTTGAATTTTATAAATATAGTAAGAAGTGAGAGAAAATAGAACTTAGCTTATTTTGGTTGATCCGAATGAGATAGGGCCTAATACTAGAGGAGCAATACTAGAAAACAAGCTGGAATGGGTTCCTAAACTTCATTTTTTGGTTGGATAGGAGCACTAAAAGTGGACACCCTACTTTCCAGTGCTATAGTCCTATTTCTGCAATGTTATCCTAAGGCTAAAAGCTTTTTGTGTTCTATTTAGTAGGCTTGTGTTACCCTATTTGTGAATTTTTCAGGCCTAAAAGCCTATGAAGCTTTATATGTATATAATTTATTCTTAAAAACCCTTAGGATCTCTTTATGCTTGAACTAGAATGAAAACTTGGGAAAGAGAGAGAAAGGGTTAGTGTGTAAAGGATATACTAGATTCACTTGACACCTCATGTGTTGGCACGCTACCTACATACCAATATTCTGAAGAGGGATCAAGGTAATGTAGTTATCCCATTAAAGTGATTGGTGTAATTATATGTCATGTATGTAACTAGATGTGAAAATGGATGTAATTTGGATGACTAAGAACTATTATGAGTGCCTGAATAGGCTTGAAATGCTCTTAAAAGGTTATTTGTAGAGAATAGGGAAGAGTGCTTGAGTGTACTTGCTTATATTCTTACTTATTTAATATAAATGAATTCCAACCCTTTTAAATGGACTTTGAATGGAATTTTATAGGGTAATTAATGATCATGGGTTAAATGAACTTATATTAGGTTGATAGGGAAAAATATAAGGATTTAGGAAAATCTGACTATTAGAGGTAAAAATGCACTTGGATAACAATGCTGAAAATAAGGCACCCTAGGTTCTAGTGCTCTTGTATAATTTGGGTACTATTATCCTAAGGGTATGAGACCTAGGGGGATAGATATGGGCTTGAAAGGGTTGCCTAAGTCTAAAAGAGCTATGTCAAGAAGGCTATAGATGATTTGTAATTAGTGAAAGAATATCCTTAAAGGGTTATGTGAGAACAAAAGATGACCTATGGGTTAGGTGTCATTAGCCACACCTAAGTCATCTAATTTCACATTTTACATGACTATAATTTGGTTTTTGGGAGCAACCATGTCCTAAAGTAGATCTATGAAATTTAAGAAAATATATGCTAATTGAAGTGAATTATCCTCAAAACCTAAGTCTAAAGCTAAAATAAGATTAATTAATCATAATGGATCTAATATAAGGTGAATTGGTTAAAAAATCAAAAAAAAGGAGGGTAAGGAAGAAAATAAAAATGTTTTTGGTTTTTGTTTCAAACATTATGACAAAGTTCAAATATAATCTAAATATGCACTTAAAACTAATATATGAAGTGAAATAGCTTAAGCCCAAATGACATCATACATCAAGCGATCATCTAAGGAGATGAAAGAATGAAAATAATAACTACATTCACTTAAATATCTACCCCTACAAGAAAACAACATAGACACATATACAAGAAAGGTAAAGAAAATAAGTGAACCAAAGAACTTTTAGTCAATCTAGCATTTGAAAAAATTAACAACTCTACATTTGAGAAGTGCACACACACACACACACACACACACACACACACACACACACACACACACACACACACACACACACACACACATCATGAGAACCATTGAAATCTAAAACTTAGAACTAACAAATGAGAGAGAAACCATGATAGAAATTCACACAAGAAATTATGGACAAACTTTGTAGAGCTTTTTTCTTTTATCAATTTGGTCAAAAGTTACAAATATTTTTGGCTACAAAAACTCTCTTCTATTACAATTGGAAATACCTCTTTATATAGATCATTCATGAAGTATTCTAATTAATAGTGTCAAATTAGATTTGTACATGTGTTTAGAACAACTATCCTTTCTATTTCATTCTAGAACAAATGAAATATACTGACCTATAGGTAATGTACTTTACAAGTTGTACATGCCTTTTAAAAAAGAATATTCCTTCTCCAAAATATACAATGCTAGTTTCAAAAGAATATTCCTAATCCCGTTAAATTTGGGACCCTAGTGCTACTGCATCCTTTTGCCTACCTTTTAAGATATTCATTCTATAATGTTTCTTGTTGATCAACTGGAGGTCAATAATGGGTCTCATGAACAACTTTTTTTATTTATCTCTTATGTTACTAATATCTTTCTTAGATTTCTCCAAAGATTGTTTGATGCCCCTGACATCTCCCATATCTTCTTTAGATGACAATAGTATGCCCATGATCCTTTTGTTATCATCTCCTATTTTTACCTTTTCATAGATTCCTTACTTCTTACATGAATTGAGTATTTTTATGCTTGAAATGATCAATAGTTATTAGACCCGAGGGACTAAGTATAGTAGGGTCTTTGATCAAGATATCTAATATGTGTAAGATTCTATATTATTATTATTTGAGGTTCTTAGAAATGTCTTTCATCTAGTTGGATCAATTTCTCAAGGCTTTGATTTTGTCCACCAATATAGCCATATCCTTATTGGAATGGGCTAGGATAACTATTTTAGATTTAAGGAATTGATTCTTGGTCAAGGATTTGATCAAGTCTTTCACTTTATAGCTTAAATCCTACCATTGACCAACTTGGCCTATAGCTATGGAGTTCTACTTAATTATTACATATTACTTAATTCTAACTAACTTTAAGGAATTGAAAAATTCAATCATGGTGTCCTCATATATCTTTAATTTTTTTGATTGACAAGATGGTAGTCTCTTCTAATTTTGTTCTATTACAAGATGCCCTTGATCATTATATTGGAGCCTCCCTATAGACATGTTATTCTCTTTTGATGGGCTATTGGGTCAAACTGTGTATCTTTGGAAACCTTCCCCTTTATATCCAAGGTCAAATAAAGTTCTATATATTCTCTTTTAAATCCATTACGAGTTGTCATGGCCATGAAATTATCCAAATTGCTCATTAGTGGTCTATAATTGGTTCTAGATTGAAATCTTCTTTCATAAATGATAATTCAACTATATTAGGCTTGATTATGATGAATATAGGGTCAAATTAGGGATTTTGTATGTGTTAGGTCTCTCCTTAAGGTTTTTACAATGATTAATGGTGGAAATTATTTGAACTTGTGTGATATTTGATCCTAATTGGGTTGTGTACTTATACCCTTACCTTTATTAGGTCTATAAAATCCTTCACTTGGTATGTTATACTTTACATGGCTCTAATGTGGCATCACCATGGAATCCCTATGGTAATTTCATGGCTCTTTGCTTATTAATACTTAAAAAGTGATCATTACCTTTTAAAAATTACCACTTGATTTCACACCATTGGAACATCCTTGCACAAATCAATGTGGACCATTGATCTTGATTAAGAATCTAAATGCCATTAGTTACTTGTTACTTTCCCCATGGTTATGACACTTGTCACTTCTGCATTTATCCTGAGCTTTTCTAAAATGTCAATGATGATATCACATCATTGATCTTATTTGCATGGATCGATCACACTTCATTGATCTTAATCTACCTAATTCTACCTCTTACTCAATAGACCATTGATTATAATGTGTATATTCATATACACACCATCAATATTTAAAACATTCTCATGCTTTAATTTATGGCCCATGGTTATGCCATGCATCATCTCCAATTCATCCTTTAGATTATTGAATTTTCAACATTCACTTCACACCATCCAATGATCTTATCCTGAGTAAACACACTCTATTGGATCTTGATCTCCATGGTTGAATACCATTGGTTGTTGAGTATTCTTTAGCTACAAGTGTGACACTTGTCACCTTATTGCTTATCTTGGGGATACATTAAAGTTTTGAATCAATAAATGCCATTAGATTGATATTTCCTAAGAAAACACGTACCATTGATCTTTAGAATATGTTTAAACATTAGCTTAAAGTCAAAGTTTTGACTTTTCAAATTTAATCTTATGTCATTGATCTCGATCATATAAGAAAATGCGATTAATGATCCTATAGATGAAAATGATATTTTAGTTAGTTCTTGATAAAATAAATAAATTAGTATAGATTTTTTAGGCTATGGTTTTATTTCATGTTAATAAACATGGGTAAGACCTTAGGATACATATTTTAAGCTAATTTTTAAACATGATAAAAGGGACCTTTCAAAAAATAAAATACAACATATAATTTTAGCATAAGGTTTGTTGTATTAGTAAATACAACAAACTTTAGGCTAAAATTATATGCTATCTTTTGTTATTCGCAAGGTCCCTTTTATCATGTTTAAAACTTATCTTAAAATGTTTGTCCTAAGGTCTTACCCATGTTAATGATTTTAGGCTATGTCTATAGTAAAAGGGACCTTTCATTTAGTTAGACCATGCTAATGATAAAATTAACCAAGGGGTCATGGGACATGAAGGGACCAAGCATAAATTTTTAGACTAACTCTTGGTCATGTTGATAAACATGATTAGGTCTTAGTGTAAAAATTATACTAGGTTTATGACTTAATTAATCATTCTCATGTAAATTATTCCCACACAATTTTGAGTTTGATTTATGAGAATCCAAAATAGGGCAGTTTAAAAAAAAGGTTTCAAGATGCTCAATCATGAATTTAATTTAATCCTTGATTGACCAAAGGCTAGTAAAAAGCTAAATTGACATAAAGACCATGAAACCCAATTATTGCCCATTTTAAATTTGATCCATTAGAGCTATAAACATTAGGTAAGATTAAATTAAAATTATGAACAAATATGCCCACCGAATCAGGTGTGAATGATCTTCAAATAAAGATAATGTGCAAAACACTCTAATAATACTCTGATAAGATGAATTTTCAATTTAAATCGCAAATTTGCACAATTTGAAATAAGGATCCCCATTTTAAAAATTGGGGTATGTCAACCTCAACAAAATGGTGACTTCTGGGGAGAACATAGCAATATGTTAAAATTTAGAGACTTTGTTTCAAACTAATAACTAGTTTATTCACTCCATTTGATCAAGTACCATTATTAAGATTAATTAATGGTTGTAATAAGTCTTGCACATGAAAAAATATGATCAAACATCAAAACCCAATCTTGATGTGTGTGTGCTTTGATTCCACCTACTATTTACCATGGGGTTTAGGGAACATTCTAGATTTCATGACTTTGACCATTAACATTGACTTTCAACATGTTTGGATATTCATTATTAACTATGGTTTATCTCAAGGAAGGCTTGGGAATTGATTTTTTACTAGTGAGCAGTCCATATCCTTGATGAAGATTCTTTTGGATCCAATAAAATCCTTACTCCACTACTGTCTAGGTGTCTATAACCCTAATGGAGATTACCAGAATCACCTTTCCTTGGATATATTTAAAATTTTGCAATAATATCTTATTTTTATGTTTTTTAGATTATTTTTGACTTTATAACAAAGGTTGGGAACTAGGTTAGCCAGGTTTTAGGATTTTATCAAGTGTTTGATCTTCATACAATCATCCTTGGTTGTAAACTTTGTCCTAGGTAATAATGTTTATTAAGTGCAAACATGACTGTGTTTCAATAATTCAAACTTTCACCCAACATGTGAAATCCTTATTAGAATAAAGAATATATCAAAACAAGGTTCAAAATCTCAAGGAAAAATTAACCTATCCATTATTATTTCCTAGTTTCTCCAAACTATAACATCAAGCTCATATCTCAACAATCCATGATCAACTAATGTTGAGAAATCATACCTACATTTATGAACTATGAAGTTCATGAGCAATTAGGTGAAATTTGAGATAAGGGATATCTAGAAGGACTTATTTAAAGAAAGGAACAAATCATAAAATGAAAACACACCAAAAAAACAAACAATAATCAAATTAATATTTACAAACACTATTTACAAAGAAGAGACAAAAAGGAAAGAAATTGGAAAGAAACTAAACTAAGCCCTACATTAACATCACAATGAACATACTTCTAGGATCAAATGAAAAGTTATTTATCCTACCATTTAGCCTTAAAACATTATTTCTTTTATCAAATGGCCTCTTATTATGGATAAGAGAACTTATGTGTTCATGTCCTTTGTGTGATGTATTTTGATTCCTCATTTCCATTTTCTAGTACCTAAACTAAAGATATGGATGTAAAACCCAATAATATTATTGCCAAATACTTTCATATTGCATTATGAGTGATAATTATGCTTAATTCATAGACTTATAGTGACTTATATCATCCTCATTTAGTGATGATAGCTCAACTATCATTCTTAGACTGATGTCTTCATTAAGTTTAGCTTGAGGTGGAGATGAACTATCACTCTTTGTACCAAAAATTTCCAAGTCATCCTAAAAGGGTAATTAATTATGGTCAAAGTAAAGGACACGAAATTAATTTAAAACCTTACCATTTGAATCAGGTTGATTGCGTACATCTAACCTTTTGAACGTGTCACATGGAAATTCTTGATTTATTACAATTGTTTTATCTTTATCCTCTATGAATAATGGCATCTCTTCTATCCAATGAAGTCCCACCTCATCTTGAATAGGGATCTATAGAACGGAATTTTTTTCTTGGAATAATTCAATTTCTTTCTAAAAATATTGATATAAATATTTCCATTGGTCAACTTCTTCAGGAATACCTTCAATTTCAGCAATGACCTCATATGAATTCTTCATAGCTATCATCTAAAGAAAGGTCAGTTTGCATCTGCTCTTGTTCATGGGGCTGATCATCTTGAATGACTATTCCTTATTATAGATCATATTTAGGTTCATTTTATTATTTTAATGGAAAATTAAAAGGCTCTACCATGAATGATTTATATGTCCTTGTAAATCTAGATGTCCTTGCAACATTGTCTTGATTAAACACATGTTCAAATGTATCCCTTTCATTTTGATATGCTTTAAATACATGAAAATGATAAGCTAGAGATATATCACAAAGTTTCATTTCATGTATGTACTCAGATGACCTATTATTATTGTTATCATGAAACCTATTTATAGGCCTATTAAACCTTTGAGAAGCATAATTTCTATTGGAATTTTCCCTAGTATTGCCCACTTGCTTTTGCAATTGAAGACAATTAGTGCTTAGTTTTTTAACCATCTTTAATATGGATTCATTATAATTATTTTGTGCTTATAAGTTAGTAACTTGATTATTATTACTAGTGGGCACTAAATCTCTCTATCCCTATGGATGAAATCCATTTCTAGCATTATTCAAAAACCCCAAATTTTGTCCAAGATGGGTATGGATTAAGGGAAATTAGTTCAAGAATAGTGTATAATTTAAGGTAGACACACTTTAATTGACATTAGGAATGATATTTATGGCTATGAAATTGGGGTTGACATTTGGGATAGCATATACAAGCTAACCTTGAGGTTGCATTTGATCATTGATTATTATAGCTTCAACATAAGCCAATGCTAAGGTGTTTATGAATCTAATAGGCCTCTTATATAACACATAAGTCATGGAATCCAAAGAATATTTGTAAATATCTATGGCTAAATACTCATTAGGTCTATAAAGGGATATGGTTCTACTAAACATATTCTAGAATCTTGTGTTAAAGGCTCTTATCGGCTCATTGGGATCTCTTATAACTACGGTGAACTATTTTTACAAGACATAAGGATTAATGATTTTGCCAAATTGGTCAGTGAAGTAATCATTAAATTTATTCCAACTGACAATGTAGTTCTTGGGTAGGTTAAGGAACCATTCATGTGGAGTATCTTTGAAAGTAAATAGGAATAATCTACATGCTACATGATCATGAACTACATTCATAAGTCTCAAAGTAGCCTTAAATATTTTAACATGTTTTTCAGTTGAGACAACATTATTATGACTCAAAGAAGGCAAATACCTTTTAACGTTCTTTGGTAATTCATGTACTTGGCTAGGCACATTGAAAGAATATCCACCTAGCCATGCCATACCTTAATGAAGATCTTACTCATGGTAGTTCTAGTTTGAAAGATTTGAACCCTATTTGAAATATGATATGTAAATCTTATGTTTGTAAATAATAATTATTAGATCTACACATTAAGAAAATTTTGCGCAAATATGTATAAATAAGAAAAAAATACATCAATATTTAAAAAATTTATCTCAAGGATATTCCCAAATAGGTGAATATGAATGATATTTATACGTCTAAGCTCAAATAAACTCAAAATTACAAAGGATCTATCAATCTTTGATCAAAATAGCTATTACTTACCTCAAAGTTATTGGATTCATAGATCTCAAGATATTTTTACCATAATTACTCATAGATCTTCAAATAACATCTATATTTATCTAAATAAGCACAAAGACTAGTATAAAACCATTAAGATCAATGATTTTTACACAAATATGATAAAATAAATAGAAATATGCAAATAATACACCAATATTTGAACACAATTCACTAAAATTAGAAAAGATACATCAAATTCATAGAGCTTTAGCTTAGCCCTCTTTATAGCACCAATTTTTGATGACTAAATGTGTAGCACTAGGTCAAACTATAGTGTTTAAGAAATACTTATCAATTTAGTATTCAAGGAATCCATTGCATGAGTTGCATGTTCTGGTAATCCTGCTACCTTTGGTGGAATAGAGGTAAAACACATGAATTGTTTCACAAATTTATAATGTTTGGTTGTTGGGAGAAACCATGGCCTAAATTAGATTAATGAAATCAAAGAAAATATATTCTAATTAAAGTTAATTATGCTCAAAATCTAAGTATAAAGCTAAAATAAGATGAATTGTTCACAATGGAGCTAATCTAAGGTGAATTGGTTGAAAAATGAGAAAGGGAGGGTAAGGCAGAAAAAAATGTTGATAGTTTTTATTTCAAGCATTATGATGAAGTTCAAATATAATCTAAATATGCACTTAAAACCAATATATAAAGTGAAACAACTTAATCCCAAATCACATCACACAATAGGCAAATATCTAAGGAGATGAAAAAATTCAAATAAGAATTAAGTTCACTTAAATATATACCCTTAGAAGCAAATAACATAAGTACATATATAAGAAAGGTAAAGAAAATGAGTGAACCAAATAAATTTAAGTCAATATAGCATTTTCTCAAATTAACAACTCTATATTTGATAAGTGCACATCAAGATTTCATGAGAACCATTCAAATCTAAAACTTAGAATAAATAAATGAGAAATAAACCATGATAACAATTCACACAAGCAATTATGGACAGACTTTGCAGAACTCAATGCTTATATCAATTTTCTCAAAAGTTAAAAATAGTTTTGGCTCCAAAACCTCTGACTCTTTTTATAATTGGTGATACCTCTTTATATAGATCATTCATGAAGTATGTTAGTTAGTAGTGTCAAATTATATTTGTATATGTGTCTAGGATAGCTATCCTTTTTATTTCATTCTAGAAAAAATGAAATATCTTGATCTATAGACAATGCACTTTACAAGCTATACATGCCTTCTCCAAAATATAAAATGATAGTTTCAAAATAATATTCCTAGTCTAGATGAATTTGGGACCCCAGTGTTACTACATCATTCTGCCTACCTGACAAGATCTTCATTCTATAATGTTGCTCATTGATTAGATTGAGGTCAATAATGGGTCTTATGAACAACTCTTTTTATTGATCTCCTAGGTTATTGAGTTCTTTCTCAAATTTCTCCAAAGTTTATTTGATTCCCTTGGCATCTCCCATCTTATCTTTAGATGACAATAGTAGTCCCATGGTCCTTTTGTTATCATCTCTTATTTTCTCTTGTCCTTGATTCCTTATTTTTTGCATGAATTAAGTAGTTCTATGCTTGAACTCTTAAATAGTTATTTGACCCAAGGGACTATATATGGTAGGCTCTTTGATCAAGCTATCTAATATGTATAACATTATATCTTCTTGCTATTTGAGGTCCTTAGAAACGTCCTCCATCTACTTGGATCAACTACTCAAGGCTTTGATTTTATCCACCAATATAGACATAGACCTATTAGAATGGGCTAGGATAACTATATTGCATTCAAGGATTTGATTCTTGGTCAAGGTTTTGACTAAGTATTTCACTTGATAACTTGAATCCTACCATTGGCTAACTTGGCCTGTAGCCATGGAATTCTACTTAATTATTTCCTCCTATTTAGTTTTGACTAACTTTAAGGAATTGGACAAGTCAATCATGGTGTCCTCATATATCTTAAAAAAATTTAATTGACAAGATGGTAGTCTCTTTTAATTTTTTTTATAATTCAAGATATCCTTGATCATTGTAGTAGAGCCTCCCTGTAGACATGTTTTTTTCTTGTGATGGGTTATTGGGGTCAAACTGTGTATCCTTGTAAACCTTCCCCTCTACATCTACGGTTAAATACAGTTTTATATCTTCTCTTCAAACACCTTTATGAGCTATTGTGGTTGTCAATTTTTTGAAATTTCTCATTAGTGGTTTTGGCTTTGGTTTTGGATTGAAATCTTTTTGCACAAATGATAATTCAACTCTCTTAAGCTTGATTGTGATAAATACAAGGTCAAATTAGGGATTTTGTGCATGCAATGTCTCTCCTAAAGGTTTTTACAATGATTTAATAATGGAAGATATTCGAACTTATATGATATTTGATCCCAATTGGTTGTATATTTATACCCTTACCTTTCTTGGGTTTGAAAAATCCTCTACTTAGCATATTATACTTTACGTGGATCCAATGTGGCATCACCATGGAATCCCTATGGAATTTTCATGGCTCTTTGTTTATTAATGTTTAAAAAGTGACTGTTTCCTTTTAAAAAAATTACTTGATTTTGCACTGTTGGATCATCCTTACACATATCAATATGAACTATTGATTTTGATCCAAAAACTTGAATGCCATTGGTAGCCCACTATATTCCCTATGGTTATGACATTTATCTTTTCCACATTCACCTTGAGCTTTGTTTAAATGTCAACTTTGATCTTGCATCATTGATCTCATTTGCATAGATCAATCTTGCTTCATAGATCCTGATTTACCTAATTTTGCCTCTTAATCCATGGACAATTGATTAGAATGTGTATATTAATATATGTACCATTGATCTTTGAAAGATTATCAAGCTTCAATTTATGGCTCATAGCTCTACCACATGTCATCTCCATATTCATCCTTAGGATTCTTGACTTTTCAACATTCACTGTGCAACATTTGATCATTTTTACTAATTAAATACAATCCATTATATCTTGATTTGCATGGTCAAATGTCATTAGTTGTTGAATGTTCTTTGGCTACGAGTGTGACACTTATCATCTTCTCACTTATCCTAAGGATCTATTGAAGTTTTGGTCAATATGTATCATTTGATCAATATTTATTGAGAAAATGCATACCATTGATCTTCGGAATATGTTCAAACTTTAGCTTAGGATTGAAGCTTTAAATTTTCAACTTTAATATTTCACTATTGATCCTGATCATCTGAACAAACATGGATCATTGATCTTATAGATGAAAACTATATTTAAATTAGTGTTTGTGAAAATAAATTAGTATAAATTTTTTAGACTATGGTTTTATTTCATGTTAATACACATAGGAAGACCTTAGGTCAAACATTTTAAGATAATTTTTAAACATGATAAAAGAGACCTTGTGAATAATAAAATACATATCATTTAATTTTAGCTTAAGTTTTGTTGTACTAATAAATACAACAAACCTTAGGGTAAGGCTTTTAGGCTATGTCTATAGTAAAAGGGACCCTTTGTTTAGTTAGACCATGCTAATGATAAAATTTTCCAAGGGGTTATGGGACATGAAGGGACCAAGTATAAATTTTTAGACTGGGGCTTGCTTTTGTTGATAAATATGATTAAGTCTTAGTGTAAAAATTAAACTAGGTTTATGACTTAATTAATCATTCCCACATAAATTTCTCCCACACAATTTTGAATTTGATTTAAGAGGATTCGAGATAGGGTAGTTTCAAAAAAAGGTTTCAATGTGCTAAATCATGAATTTAATTTGATCCTTTATTGACCAAAGGCTAGTAAAAGGTCAAATTGGCATAAATACCATGAAACCCAAGCATTACCTATTTGAAATGGACTCCATTGGATTTGTAACCTAAAACATGAAGATATAATATTAGTAACTTTATTCAATATTAAATCAAAATTATGAACAAATATGCCAACCAAATCAGGTGTGAATGATCTCCAAATAAATATAATGTGCAAAACACTCTAATGGTACTATGATTAGATGATTTTTTTAATTTAAATAAAAAATATGTCAAATTTGAAACAAGGGTCCCCATTTTCATAAATGAGGGTATGTTGATCTCAACAAGAACCAATATTCATCTTGATAAAAATTTCTAATACAGAAGCAATAGTTTGGGGATATATTTCATGAAAGTGAAAATGAATACTGAATGCAATAGTGTTGTTTTTTTGAATAAATAATCCATAAATTAATAGATGATCTCTCCTAGGCAAAGCCACAATATGGAACTATCCCTAAATGACCATTATAAAAATCAATTTGGAGATGATGAATAATATGATAAAACATTGATCACTCTTATTAGATGTAAAGAATTAAACCATCTAGGAAAATGTGGTGAAAGAGTTTAAGTTTGAACAAAGCATATAAACATTACCATAAGATTCCTAAAATCACCAAAAAGTCAAGACAAATATTTATTCCCTTTGACAAGCATTAAAAAATGGAGATACTTATTTTTCACATACTCTAATATGGCTTGTAGTAACAAAAGATGAAAATAAATATTTGGAAAAAATTCAAAACCACTTGGAATCAAAGGGCCTACATTATCCTTGATCTTGAGGAATATAGAGGGCCAATACATAAACTTAAGGATAAACTAGATTTAATGGCCACATAGATGAAAATTTTGAAAAAATTGATCAAAAGTTATCCCCCATGAAATGACATCATAGTCCTAGTCAAAGAGAATATTCAGTTGAAACAAAAATATCAAAGGCCATTGGATACATCAACAAATGTAAATATTTTGAGGCTAAGTTACTCGACATGCAATAATAGTTTTTGAGGTTAGGTACAAGTACATAAAGATTTTATAGGATTCTTAATTTTGGTTGTCTCATCCTTGAGATAGAGGTTAAGCCCAAGGATGATGTTGGTGGGATTATTAATTAGCATTTTGAACATATAATCAAACCAATAATGCACATGATTATATTGTTTCATTTGACAAATATAAAATTCTCTCACATTATTTTTTGTACTTTAAAACATCTTATATAAGTAACAGATATGGACAATCATAGTGAAGATATTTTTCTACTAATGAAATTTTAAATGTAATATATTAAAATGAGGGAAATATATGTTGAATTAAGAATGGATTATAATGTATACATTTTTCACTAAAAACTTATATATTAATATAAATTTGGTTACGTGTCATTATTTATGTTATACATTATCTGTGTTTAATTCATGTATCTTTAACTTAGGAAATATACTATTTATTACATGAAGTATACTTATCTTATGACATTATTATCATCTATAACATCAAGCTATGAATTCACTATTTAAATCAATTTTCATGTCAACAAAGCACTCAAATTAATAACTCATGAATAAGTTAACATAGAGTTATGTGAACATATATTGATCATGATTTAACTTTTAAGGGGATTATGGAATGTAAAACCCTAGGTTGTTAAAGGGTCTAAGTATATTAAATTAGGGTATAACTATACAATAAATTTAGCCACTTATTTATGTAAAAATTAACCTAGTCTAATATTTCCACAAATAAAATTGAATAGAACAAACAATTACTTAGCTATAAACTAACTTTGAGGGATGATCTGGGTGCTAAAAATGGGTGTAGAATTTGATCTGAGTGTCACAAATAGGATCCAAGTGTTATAAATCCTCATAAATATTAGAAAGTTACCTTGGATAGTAGTGCATCATGTTAGTGTCTTCTTATTTAGTGTTAGTGTCCTTGTGTAGTTACTAATGTGAGATTTTAGGAGTAGTTAAGTTTGAGTCTAATAGGCCTATTCCTATGTGAATGAAACCTATTTCACTATCTATGACTTGCTTTGGACTGATTTTATATAAAAAACCTACACCTCCATATTGTTAGGGTATTTAGAAGCACAAGTATATAAAGTGTGATGTTAGATAGGTAGGATGGACATCCTCAACACCCTATTGTGTTAATATTTTCCTACATACAAATACTCTAAGGAGGCATCAATCCCAATGTAGTTCTCCCACCTAAGTGCTTGGTGTAATTTCAAGTGAATTATAGTATGAGTATCAACTTGAGTGATTTGAATGAGGCTTAAGATAAGAAATATATGTATTTTGAGCTTAACATGGCCGTAGATGATTATATGCATAAGTAAGGCATAATAGGGATAAGTAACCTTGATTATGCACTACTTATTCTGAGCTTGTTTGTGTGTTTTGTATTTAATTCCCATATAGTAGATAAAGGGTTTACATATTTGTGTGTGTGTGTGTGTGTGTATTAATTTGGTGCTTTTTTAGAGTGTGAAATAGGTCTAAGCTAACCCTAGGTGTGTTAATAATTGAAAATATATCCATTGGGGTTGAAATTTGGCAAATTACACTAGCATTATACATTGGTCACTAGCATGGGGTGATAGTTTCCAAATAACCATGCCAGTGTCTAGGTGGAATAAGTTGAGGCACTAGGGGCCTAGTTCCTTAGGGGAAGGTATAGGACCAAATTTGGGATGTCTATGGATGTGTAATGCCCACATAAAAGAATAGATATGGGTTGAAAGAGGCCCTAAGATAGGTCTAGGGATAATCTAGGGATGGGTGGTCTCAATTGACACTCTATACACTCAAGTGACATTTTATGTGAATACATTCCCACTCTTATTTTAGAAATTCATCAAAGTGAAATAACTAGGATAAATGAAAAATGAGTGTACCTTGAATTACCTATGAGGTGAATCCCTTGAATCTTAGTTTGAGTAATTGAAGCATGATCTAATGTGTATCCTATAAATAAAAAATGGATGAATCAATCTTTACTTAAGAGGTATCAAAATCAAAGTCAAAACTGAGAGAGAGAGAGAGAGAGAGAGAGAGAGAGAGAGAGAGAGAGAGAGATAGAGGAGAGAGAGAGAGAGAGAGAGAGAGAGAGAGAGAGAGAGAGAGAGAGAGAGAGAGAGAGAGAGAGAGAGAGAGAGAGAGAGAGAGAGGAATGAATACACCTCACTTGGTATGTGAGCTAATGCATACACTTGGTGACATCTTATGTGTGCACATGTAGATAGTGATCAAATGTTGAATAACTTGGACTGAATTGATGGCTTGCTCAATACCCATGTGTGTGTGTCTCAATAACTCAATCTAGTTTTAAATCCATCATTGCCCACCCATGATTAGTGGATTTTACATTATGAATAACTTAAAATACACTAATGAATTATCTAACCCTCTTATGTAGGTGGTTTAATATCTCAAGTAGGCTATGAATCCATCATTTACCACCCATGTGTAGTAGAATCATCTATGATTGAAATAATATGACATAACTCAAACTATGTAGGATGGATCTAGGGCCACTGAATGACTCTAAAATGCAAAATGGCCAAGGGATCTCTTTGGCACATGATAGTGTAGCTTAAGGACTATGTATAAATATTAACCACTATAGATAAAATAAGGCATCAATTTGGTGTGAAACTTGGGGTAAATGGTTTATAAATTATACAACATAGATAATGAAATGTATTTTCCCATTCTATTTGATATGAGCTGGGGAAAAGTGGATCATGTGGAAATAATGTGACATGCACATGCCCCTAATTCTGATATTTGAGCATATGGATTTTGGACTAAGTTATATCAATCTATGTTTATGTAAATATAAAATGTAAATGGGATTGATCATTCCACACATGCTTCCCCCAATCTTAGAAAACATGGTATGATTCTGTGAAAAATTGAGCCTAAATTGATCAAATCTAATAACTTATGACTAAAACTATGCAAATCTAGACTATAACTACTGTGTTACTCTATCAAATCTAGTTTTTCCTAATTATTGGATATTGGATAGTAGTGATGTTCCTTGGATAGTATCATACTACATTAGTGTCCTCTATGTAACACTAATGTCCTATGTTTTTTATGCAAACTAAAACTAATCTATATCTGACTATTTTCCATTATGTTTTCTTGATTATTAGCTCTATAATTCTATGTTTACATGATAAAAATTGTACTTTGAGTTCACTTATATGGCTTGAAATATATGATAAACCCCTATGAATTCTTCCTCATTTTATGGGAGTTTTTGTACCTATGCAATAAGTATCCTCAAAATAAAATTTCTACATGATGTGCATTAGGTTAAAAATATATAATATCTATGTAATAAACTAGCATAATGTATATACATGACATCAGAATGTAAAATAATCTAAAAATATGTTCTTAATATACAATGTATGCTTGAACTATCATTCATAAGGTTTTCAATATAGATATAAAAATGTAAGCATGTGTATGAACTGTATAATCTGAGAATAATCTAAGTAACTACTTAGGAGGATGGGGCATGATGTCCATAAAAGAACCCAAGGAGGAAGTGAGATACTTGAGGTCCTTAATGGAATCTAAAATATAGTGTAAGTGTAACAATAAAGATACAAGTTTCATGTACATGACACATATATGAAATCATACATACAATACACATGAGGCATGTAAAGTAGGCCAAGAGGCCATTATACAAGGCACATGGGCACATTTTAATAAATATGAGAAATCAATACATATAATTACATGTTAAAATGTCTATGTATGAATAAAAAAATCAATTTTTATTTAAATCCATATGGAAGGACATGTTCAAATGTCTAATACACAATCAAGAAGGCACACACAAGGACATGGACACATATCCAAAGCATACACATAATGAAAAGAATTAACATTGATCTATTATTACATCCTAATTTATCTCTAAGATGAATAACCCATTTGATCCATGGATTATTATGGTTCATTATTTGATTAACTAATATTTTATTAATCTTTATGACATATGTTGATTATGAGATAATTATGTGTTGATTAATTTACATGATTTGTTTACTATGAGTTAAAAGTAATTTTATATTTATAAATTATGATTATATTTTTTAATTATAAAACATTATTTTATAGATATAATGACGTTGTAGGATAATTATCTAAATTTTTTTGAGGTGGATGTAGGATAGATTCTTCCCTTAGAGTGTGACGAAGGGAGAGCATCATCGTAGAGTGTGGTTTATATGGAGATATTGAGGGATGACAAAGAATGAACCCAAAAACCCATACACACACCACATTAGTATTTCCTGTTGTGTGATTAATTGTTTTAATATATAGTTTTGGTATGCTTTGTTTTCTATTTAAATGACTATTGTGATCTTTTTTGTTCTTAGATCATTTTATGTGATTGCATGATTTCACTAATCTAGTCACTTTTGATGATCATGTTGATTTGTTAGAGTGATTTCACTAATTTTGTGGTCATAAATATCTTATATTGTATGATGAAATTTCTTTTTTGAATAAGTGAATCCATATATGTTTTTATTCACCTCACTGCCTTATTGGGTATAGTTGTGTAGTATAATAATGTGATGTTATATATGCATTTCTATAATAAGTATATATGGATTACATTATTCTTATTTGATCTATAGGATTAAGGTAATAATAATAATTAAAATATTATATATATATATATATATATATATATATATATATATTCCTAATGTCAAAAGATATCTTTAATATTTTTTGAAAATATCATTGTATTTGATTTAGTGTTGACCAAAGGTTAAATATTCATAATATACATTAGAAATTGATAATATTGTTAAATTATTTATGAAATCATTATATTTGAAAAGTGTTTGAGTTGAATGACTTAGTAACAATAAATATTAATCATTTTAAATATTATATATTCTAGCCATGATATACAACTATTATATTAATTAGTCATTATTAAACATTGTATGAAAATTTAATTATTAATCAACTAAGTAAATAATGGACATTACATGGAATAACATGGGGATTATGACTTATCATTTTTTTTTAGATAGTCAGTTTTGTGAAGTCGATGTTGGAATTAAAGTTAATGGCATGAAAATATTATTTAGATTATATAATGATTATTTTACTGAGTCTTTTGGAAGTTTCAAGATGATTATGGTTTCTAATCACTCATTGAATCTAGGTTAACCATAATTTATTGTGTAAATCATGATGGAATTTTTTTTATGGGCTGCATAGTGGTAGACTGTATCATAGTGGGAGTTCTATTGAGATGTTTTTACATGCATATTTTTTAGTTAGTGGAGTTAGCCATTAATGTATGAGAATTTTATGGAAATTAAGGTGATGAAAAAGACTAAATTAAAGTATAATAATGCTATGATAAATACACCATGTATACGAGGAGTAACAAGTAAAAATGGAAAAATAAAAGGAATTCAGGTTAGGGAAGAGGAGATTCATCTTTCTTGAAAAAATAAGAAACTGTAATAGGTTGGTTTTATATTTAAATTTCCTAAGTGATAATTTATGTATAGGTTAAACACACAATCACAATCTATCCCACTCTTTAACTTTGTCCTTATTTTGCTTCATTGGTAATGACTTGTCACTTATTTACTAGTGGTTTTCTGGTACATTCAATAGTCAATGGATTCTTTCTTGGTTTAGTGGTTATCAACACCTTATATTTTCTCCTTGTAGTTTATTTATAATTCTTGAACCATTCATAACCTTTCTCACAACAACAATTGATTCCTTGGACAACTTTCACTTCACCTTTATTACACTATTCACTTTGAAGACCCAAGTGATGATTTCAGATAAACACTAATGGTTATAGATTTAATGCTTTTTTGAAATATTATAAAACCTTAAACATTATTATTACAATTTTTTATTAACCCTTATGTAATTTACACACTTATCAAAGAATCATCACACTACCAAACCCAACTTTGCTTAGCTTATGTTAGTCTTATAGCCCTTTTATGAGGGAAATCACCTAATACGAAAATGTACAAACTTAATTCAAAAAAATAATGAATTATTAAGATACCATTTATTTATTTCCATCAAAATACAAAGTTTAAATCCTAGATTCCATCTCTAGGCCACGTTTCTAGGCTTGTTTTGATCATAGATTAGGTCTCCTAGGTCATTTAAAGTCTTGTTTGCTCACAGTTGGGTCAAAAACATACTTGCATGTACATAACACATAATAAAAGCACAAAATGTGATAATAAACTTTAATTAATAACTATATACATAGTTTAAGGTATTTTGACTAGTTCAAAATTATTATGAGACTTTTCCTCTAAAACCTTAGTGGAGGGTTCCCTCCAAACAATGACCACTTGAGAGGCTTCATATTTATTTTCTATGCATTAATAAGAATTTAAATTATTTCAAAATGTTTTTAAAAGTCTACCTAGGTACCCTTAATTCTCTCCAAGATTTGGATTATGTACTTAAGCCTTATGTTAGATGTTTAAATAGCTATTTCAGTTGACTATGTATGGAAAACACAAACTATTCTATTTAGGAGGATTGATCTTGAAGTTAGACCCCTCTAACATATTAAAAAAGAATGTGAATTTTTAATAAGACATATTAATTCCCAATACACATTTTTCACTTCACAAACCATACATTTTCTCCTCTATTTACATTCTTAATATTGTTTTGTGGTTGAGTGTAAGGAATCAATTAGATTGTGCAAATTTCTTTTATTCTTATACGTCTGTCTTGGATTTTATAATAGTGTATTTATATGAAATTTCATAAAAAAAACTTAGGAAAACTTTGGTGGGATTATAATTTCCACTTACCTTTACTTCTAATTAAATATCAACTTCAATACATTCACGATCCTTCTCCTCACAGAATATGCAAATACTTTCTGCAAAATATATATGTGCATTGTCTTAGGGAATTAAACTTCCCTAAAAGGGTTTTTTCACTCTATAAATATTTTAAAATTATTTAAAAATCCCACTTATTATATGGACCCAATATCCATGCCTTTAAACACCTTGTTATACCTATACTATACTCTATTATCGTACCTTGTATACTCATTCCCTATGCATGCTTCACCTTAGTAGGGGTATATAGTGAAATGAAACCAAAAACACATTTTAAAAGTTAATATTCATAAACTTAAATTCAAAAAGTATGATATAACTTACTAATTCATACTGAAGCCTCAAAACATAGTATTATTACATCTTCCACCTTGTGAATGTTAGAAAACATTGTCAAATGACAATAGAAAATACAAACTTTGTTAGATTTATTATATTGAAAGGATCAAACACTAATTTTAATTAATTTATTATGGTTAATTTACATTAAACATTAAAATTTAATCCCCATTCAATCTTCATGCCAAGAACTCTTTTCAAAAGTTGAAACTTTACAACCATTTTAAAGAAAACCTATAACTAACTTTTGATAACTACCTCTCATGTACATTGAGGATGATAAATAAAAAAAGGCCTCAACACATGATACATGAATTTTAACCTTGATATGGTTCTAAACCCAAACTAGTTACAATATTGAGACCTCTTTAGATATAGTTTCCAACTTCATAGTAAGGCCAAGAAGTTTCGATTTTTAAATAAGGAAATTAGTAAGAAAAAATTACATAGACTCTAGTTTGAATTTTAAGACAAACTAAGGACCTTAATCTCAAAAAAATGACTCCTACTATCTATAACGACTCAAAATATAGAACTAGACTAATATTTATAAGGAGGTAGTGATTCTCCTACATCAATAATGTGTATTGGATTTGTGAAATGAATTTTTTTGGGTTGATGGGTTTTTCATTTGTTTTGAAATGAATTAGAAAATTAATAGGGGATGTATGTAGGGCCATATGGATGGCTCCATCATCCACGAAACCCTAAATCTAACCTCATAACTTAAAGGAAAATCGGTAGGGTTGTAGGTGTTTTCCATGTTTGTTACATTTATATGAAAGCTCTATATTTAAATCCTTTATCAATTAAAAAATATGATGAAAGAATTTATTATTTATTAGATATTACGAGCATTTAGTTAGGTTCTTATAATTTAGGTTTGGTTGTTGAAATAGTCTAGAACCTAA